>JBBBDQ010000900.1:2072500-2100000 GCA_037127315.1 Ascarosepion bandense
TTTATAGAGCAGATTCATATGAACTTCAAAGTTTCGTGATTACATTGTTATGATGATCTCACTTGTTGAGCAGCCCTGACAAACAAGAACATCATAACAAAACTTTGAAGCTGGCACAAATCTGCTGGGCTTACGGCCATATCACGTTGAATACACCGATCTCGCTTGATCACCAAAGTTAAGTAACGTTGAGCCTGGTCAGTACTTAGATAGGTGACCGCTTGGGAATACCAAGTGCAGTAAGCGTGTAGTGACGGATGTGCATTGTGGTGCAGTGGATATCGGCTTGGAAAGAGAAATCGGTGAGCCGAGTTCAAATTCCAGTTGAATACCCTGCATTCACTTAAGCACTGGTACCCTTGGGAAAGTTATTAATCCATCCCATCCCTCCAGTTATGGGTTAGATAACAGGGTAGGAATTGAGGACCCTACCCTTAAAAAAACAAATCCCAATGAATCTTGATACTCGAAAAGAAAAAAGTATTACTAGACACAAAACTTATATAAATAAACGACAATAAATTGTTGAAAGAAAAAGGTATTACCAGCAATAAAATAACAAAAATTTAGTTGGTAATGAATGATCTGCCGAGGTTGATATGCCATAAAAACAAACAACCAACCAACAAATCTGCTCTATTAAAGACACTCTGTGTGTGTGTGTGTGTGTGTGTATGTATGTATGTATGTATGTATATATATATATATATATATATATATATATATATAAAAAAAATATGTCATCCACATACAAGCCTGTTTCAGTGTATCACAGCTCATCAGTGTGGCTAAACACATCCACTTGCTTCTGGCTGGGATCAAAATTTGGCTGATTTGGTGTCAGTCGGAGTCGCTACTCCCTAAGCCATAGGTGCATGGAATCAGAGAAGGGAAATTTTAACGTGTTGTATATAAGCAGTGTTATACACACGCCAGTCACTGAAAGAACTCTATTCATTTGAAGAGTAACGCATATATTGCAGAAGTGTTATATATATATATATATATATATATATATAATCCTCTCAAATATTTTGATGACAGGTGTACACTCATTTAATTATATTTCTTTATATCTATCCTCCTTTCAATTGTTATCATCAATACACTACATGTGCTTGTTTTAGAACAAAAAAAAGACTTTGTAATTTTCAATTGATTATATACATTAACGACTTTGTCAGTCAGTGGTAATTCTTGCAGGCCTATAATCAAAAGGTGATATAATGATTATCAACAGGTAAGACACAATTGGCAATCTGTTTGAATTCTGAAATCTTGTTTACTTTTTACTATTGTCCTTATAAAAAATGGTGAAAGATTTACAAAAATCTGGGATCAACAAGAAAAGGAATGTAACCCTGGGAATTCTGAGAACCATTTCTCTAGAAAAAGATGTCAAAAATATATGAAATGAAGAACCCTTCTCTTTTCTTTTTTTTTTTTATTAGTTTCTCTCCTCACAGTTGTCAAGAAAATTGGAAGCAAATTTTGAATCCTATTTTCAATTGTGAGTAATGTAATATATAATGTAATGAGCTGAACCAATGCTGCCTCGCTATTGTCTCGAATGGACTGAGCTGTGACAGGAGGAACACACACACACATATATAAATATTTTCCATTTGTAAATGAGTAAGCATAACTCGTTTACAAATGGAAAATATTCAAAAGTTCTACAATATAATTGTATCGAACACTTTCTGATACAAATGTGCACTGGTCTAATTTTATGACCAAAAACTAAATAAACAATATATATATATATATATATATATATTTTTATTTATTTATCTGTAGATTCAGATAAAGCTTAGTGCAGAAATAGCCATTTTCAACATGTCATTTGAAGGCATGCATTCTTTGACCCTTTATAAACAGAGAATATATATAGTCATCCACAGACAGCTCTGTTTCACTGTATCACAGCTTAGCAGTACAGTTAGGCATCTGATTGCTTCTAGCCAGAATTGTAACCCGACCGAATTGACATCAGTCAGCGGTTCTATCTCTGAGCTATGGGTGCTTGGTAGAGGAAGGCGGACTTTAGTGTGTTATATATAATGTAAACACAAAAAATTTCACAAATTATACATTTCTCCATTCTACATTTTATCAGATCCAAAAACAAAAGTAAGAAATGTATGTTTTTGTGTATGCTTACATAATGGATCATGATGCTTTTTTCTGATCTAGCATGTCTCATGATTATAGATAGAAAAAAAATGAGTGACCTTAAAAAAATGCTTAAAGAAAAAGTACTATGATTGATTATTAAAGCATAAACATGTTTCTTTTGTTTTTTGGATCTAATGAAGCCTAGAATGGTGAAACACTATCAAATCTGTTTGAAATGAAACTTTAAGTATGTCGAATTTCTTTAGTTTGGATGCTATATCCTATTTTAAATCCACACACATATACACACCTTTGCTCTTGTCATTTTTAACAAAAGTTGCATAAAAGGATTGCTGGCCAAATACATCTAAACTTATTTATAAATGGAACTTTGTGTGTGTGTGTCCATTACCTATAGACTCCGAAACGGCTTAACCAATTTTCTTGAAAATTTATACTGCTGTACTATAAGCGTCTATGAGTGTTCTTAGCTAGGTTTTATGTCGAGGTACCTCCGATAAATATCGATAATCAAAAAAATCCGGTTATAGAAGGAGTGGTCCGATTTTAATCAAATTTGATACACTCATAGACAAAGACATAAGAAATGATATTCAAAAGTTTCAAGGTTGCAGTTCTTACAATAGTGCAGTAAATCGATAATATATAAAAGGCAAGATGTTTGTGTGTGTGTGTATCTGTTTATCTGCCTGTATATCTGTATTTTTTTCAGCCCTTTCATTTTAGTTTTTGCTTCGGGTTTGGCTCTAAGTAGGTATAATTGTAGTTCTTAGTCTCAGCCATGATACCATTTACTCAGAGGACTTATTTAGACTTCAAAATTCGGTTTATGACAAAAAAAAACTTTGATATTGATACCAGGAAATCAAACTTTGACTTACAGCCATTCATTTTTCTTTCAGTCTACGGTTTTTCTTTAACTGGAAACAAGTATTGCTTTTTAGTTTTTCATGCCAACGTCCAAAGAGCCTGAGCTCCAGAACCATGGATTAGTTTTAAAGCTTTCATTACACCTGAGCAATGCCAGGCTATACTGCTAGTAATTATTAAATTATATGACCCAGCAGCCAACAAATAACACTATAACATTCAGAAATAATAATAATAATAATAATAATAAAGTTGATTTGGCCAAAAGAATAGCCAAAAGCACTTTTGCATACAGAACATTGAGACAATTTCTACAGAGTTTGTCTAGAAAACCATGGTATATTGCCAGTCATTTCTCACAGAACTTGTATAAAAGTGTGATTTCTACCCCCCCCCCACTATATCTATATATGTTATATTATTTATATATTATATATGTGTGGTAGTTATTTGAAAGCACTCAATGTCGGTGAGAGAGCTGACATATTCATATAGATGGGTGTGAATTTGTGACTCTGACAATTGCAAAGAGCATGAAACCCAGGGTCACAAACTCACACACACACACACATATATATATATATATATATATATATATATATATATATTTTTATTTTTTATTTTTTTATTTTTTATAATAAGTGACAGTAATAAAAACATTTTACATTGCCATGCAAAAACAATCATATTTTAATACTATGAATCGTACTTTGTGTGATGGTTGGTAACTGGTGATAAAATAACTTTTATGGAAATTTAAAAACAGCTTGTTACCTTTTCCTAAGAGTTAAAGTGGGGGCATGAGGTCAGAATTAAAAATATACTTGTTTTGTTTTTTGTTTTATATATATATATATATATATATATATATAACATTGGGAATAATAATGATTTACTGATAAGTAGCTGTTAGGGTGAGAGGGGAGCAAAAGATGGGGACTCATATCATTCTCAAATATGTTTGCATGTAAGTTAATACTAGCATCATAGCCTGGCGTTGCCCGTACAACTCAGAACATTTTAGTAGCGGGACTCAGTTATATAAAAAAAATAAGAAGAAAATTGTTGTTTAAAAATTGTTAAAAAATTCCATTAAAAAAATCTATTTTCTTTTGTTTTGCATAAACGTGATTTGATGTTTTGTGTGGCATTGTAAACAACATTGCATTTGTTTTTGCTTTAAAATTACAAGGGAAAATATTTACATTTTTTGTTGACTAAATGAATTTAACAGAAAAATAAAAATTATTTATTTTGTTTTACTGAAATTAGAAATATAAAAACTATTATGCACTCAGTTCAGAATTTTTTTTTTTTTTTAAATATTTCTTTTGCTTCACATTAATGGGGAAAAATATTCACATTTTTTTGTTGACCAAATGAATTTTTAAAACAGAATAAAAACTAAATATAAAGGCTCATATTTTTTTTTTTTTTTTGACACATGTGATTTGATTCCTGTGACGTAATCTAGCAACCATCTTAGATGTTTTACAGAGCAAATGTAAACAATCTTCACCATTGGCCAAAAAGTGCAAAAGGGAAAATTGCTGAACTCAAACTCAAAGTATGTATCAACCTGGCTTTCCTGTAGATATGTGTCCCAAGAAAGTTTGAATGGTGTAGCTTAAAAAATGTAGGCGTGCATAGGTTACAGTCACACACACACACACACACACTCACAGATTGCCTTATCTATATATATATATATATATATATATATATATATATATATAGAGAGAGAGAGAGAGATAGATAATGAGCCATTAACCATTACACCAACTATAAAACCAAGCTTACAGCACCTGGTATTTCTAAGCGGTCACACATTTAGGTACTGAATTGTAACTTCAAAGCTACAATGTAAAAATGTATCACCACCTCTAGTGATTATATCCATACAAACATTTATATTAGTTCTTTGGGAATACATACACACAAGCTACTAGATTAGCAACTTTTCCAGTGAAACCAATAAAATGTAACCACAATTTCTACTCTAGCAGCTTTTCTCACACTTCCCATCTGTGGCATTCCCTTTCATATACTTGCTTCCCCAATAGCTATAATCTCCAAAAATTTAAATGTAAGGTCAATAGTCATCTCCTATCTCACTGACTCACATCCTTTCTCTCATGCTCTTTTCTCTGTCCACTCCACTCTCATCACACCAGTATTCTCCTCCTCCTTTTACCCACTTCCTGACACCCCCTATACCCTTATCTCTTTCCCATCACTTTCATCCTATATAACCCCCTGCGTGCCAGTGACATTAAAACTGCTTTGCTTGGGGTGAAATGAATTTGAAAAAAAAAAAAAAAATGTGGGTACTGAGTTGTGTTAATGTTTAGCACCAAGATTGTTGTTTTTTTTCAGTAGTTTTACTAATAAAAGGTATTTTGACAATATTTTTTTTTCATAGTTTGAGGGCTTGATATCAGGGTACAGACAGTGTTGAAAGATTTAATGGAAAGAATTTGTCACTTTAACTGAGCAGGTTCATCCCAACTTTGAAGCTTTGTGAGGACACCATTATATCATCACTCATCAGTGCTTGGCTTTTGCTGCTGTGCCATGTTTTTTTTTCTCATTTATATAGAGCTACATATGAATAAGAAAAAAACTGGGACACAACAAGAACCCAGCACTGATGAGGGAAGACACCATAATGGTGTTGGCAGCATGAACCTGCTCAGTTAAAGTGACACATTCTTACTAATAAATGCATGCACTGTATGTATGTGTGTGTGTGTGTATATATATATATATATATATATATATATATATTAGTCATCCACATACAAGCCCATTTCGCTGTATCACAGCTCATTAGTGTGGCTAGACATATCCACTTGCTTCTGGCCAGTATTGAAACTCGACTGATTTGGTGTCAGTCGAAGTCTCTACTCCCTAAGCCATCGGTGCATGGCAACAGAAGGGACATTTTAACGTCTTGTATATAAGCAGTGTATACAGATGCCAATCACCGAGAGAACTCAATTCATTTCTGAAGAGTCACGCATATGGCCGAAGTGGAAAATGTTTACAAAATTTTCTTCTCCAGAGAGTTCAATCGTAATGAGAGCATAATATATTAGTCATTCACATACAAGCCAGTTTCACTGTATCACAGCTCATCAGTGTGGCTAGATATATCCACTTGCTTCTGGTCAGGATCAAAACTCTACCGATTTGGTGTCAGTCGGAGTCTCTCTCTCTCTCTCTCTATATATATATATATATATATATATATATATATATATACACACACAAACACACGGTGAATATCTGAAGGCAAAAAAATGTAGAAAACACATAAAATCAAATAAGAATCACTAAATAGATCCAAAATAAATTGATTCTGGTTGCCAATTAAACAAAAAAGAAATTAAACTTTCAATAACCTGTGTGTATGGTTCTTGCCACCAATAAAATTTGCATTCAAAGCCAATCACATGACTGAATTAGTTATTTATTCATGTCTTCAGTAACAGTCAGCCAGAGAACACAGCAGGACACTAACGATGACAAGACACTTCAACTGACTCCTCAAAATTAACCATGATAAGCAGTCTTAAGTTCCCCTCCAGACCTCAAGTAGGACTTATTTTTATATATATATATATATATATATATATATATATATATATATATATATATATATATAAAAATATCATCATTAAATTTATCTTTTAATTTAAAATTCATTGCAACACAGAAATTTTGGTTTTGAGGTTTCTACCTCGTCATTAGGCAATGTTAGATCATTGTTGCGCCGTATAGCAATGTATCTTTAATTAAAAACAAATTTAATTCAATGATTATGCTCTACAATATTTATTGTATTGAGCACTGAACTTTGATCTTCAAAAGTTTAAATGCAATGTTAATTGTTATCATCCTAATTCCTTCTCTTTTATTGTTCTCTCTCTTGAATAATGTTTTCTCATATTCTCTCAAACTTGGTAACCCCTCACATCTTAGTGGCTTTTTTACCTTGCTTGAAGAGAAATGATTAAAAAAAAAACTATCAATTACTATGTTTTTGGGACATTGCCAAAAATCTAGTTACAAAAGATTGTTCTTGGCTCATTGTTCACTTGACTACTGTAGCAAGCCATTGATGAGACATTTTGTCATATATTGAGCAATTTAAGATCAAGAGATGGGGATGATCCATGCTTTTCCTGAAGACAGTGTAAAATGAATATGAAAAATTTCCACTATTTTTATCCCAATTCAAACCTCCTGACACAGATAAGAGATGGAGACTGAGCACTCAGAAGAGAGATGAATGTTTTCGGGGTTTTTTTGTTTTTTTTTTATCAAGACTAGCATAGAGGTCAAGTGGATCTGTTTGACCTTTGTTCTAGCACTCTTATGATTCTGGAGTTCTTTACTGTTCAGAATTAAGACACAGATATATATATATATATTTTTTTTTTGTCTCAGGCTGATAAAATCCTGCTATGCTCTGAAGTGCTAAACAGCAAGAGAACAATTTTGAAAATGTCAAGAGTTAGATAACCAGACAAAAAGCAAATATTTACCAGTCAGTTATCTGTGCGTAAGATGTTGAAAATTGTTTTTGACCAACTCACACTTTCTAAAATCTGGACAAATGACCATAGCCTGTCTCTATAGAAAGAGACAATCAAGGGGAATTGTGACATTTTGGTACCTGATAATTTCTTTCAATCATTTAACCCGAAGCAAGATGATAATGCCACTTGAATGTAAGGTGCTGTTGAGAGTAGATGAGGAGTCTTTAGTGAGGAGAAAGAAACAGGATTCAGGAAAATATGGTAATGGTCATTGCCTTTAAATTCTTGAATATTGTAGGTGGCAGGAAAGCCATAAATCAGGAATCAGTTCCAGAAGCGAGGAGTGCAAGGAAAAAACAAAACCTATTAGAATAAAGCATACAGTTGCATCAAGTTAGCTTCAACAGTAAAACCTAGTTGCCAATTTAGTAACACACTATTGAGGCAGTAAGGAAGAAAGCTCATCAAAATAATTACCATGAAAATATTTGCAGAAGAAACAGAAGTCATATAGTTTTTTTTTTGTTTTTTTTAATGTTACTTAGAAAGAAATGCAAACTTGTCATTGTTTTTTTTTTTTTTTTTTTTTTTTTTTTTTTTTTGTATGTTTTTCAGGGTTGCACATTTTTTCTTAAAAAAATATGTGTATGATACAAAGATATCCAAGACTGTAAAATGAGCTAAAGTGTGTCTCTTTGGATTTGTACGGAAATTATTTATTTGGTTTTGGGCTGGCAATGCATAACTAAAAAGATTACTTTTACAGTCATTTGCAATGGAGCTATATATATATATATATATATATATATATATATATATATATATGCAGAGAGAGAGAGATATGTATGCATGCACACACTCAGGGGTGCTGAAAAGTTTTCAGCTATATTCCAAGAATTGATTCCAAAATAAATTCTAATATTTGGTCTTATTTTAAAAAGTGGGTATGACTGAGAACTTTTCAACACATCCACATTTTTATATATATATATATATATATATATAAACCCTATTTCTGTTTTGAACATATATATAATAATCTTGTATATAATATTTATGGGTGAGAGTGCTGAGTATCAGGGATAGTATATGTAAATGTGAAAGTTGACACTGAGCTCAGCACCTAGTGGCAACAGTGTGTTTTATGCTTCAACGCAATCTTCAGGCCTAAAGATTGTATTCAAGCATGAAACAGTCACCACTCAGCATTTATTTCACTGTTTGTTTATATTATGAATAGTTATCTAATGCTCATTTCCAAGGTGGCAAGCCAGACCATATCACAAATGCCTGCTCAACCCACAAAGCCCATTTATATTACAATGAAGCTGAGTGATTACTGTTACTGGGAGGGACCGCCTGCAGTCTCTCTCCCACCGGCAAGACGTGGCTTCCCTGTGTCTCTTCTATAAATACTTTCACGGCTTCTGCTCCGATGAACTTAGATCACTGGTGCCCCCTAAATACGAATTTGCACGAGATACTAGATTAGTAACTAGATCCCACCCTTTTACAGTGAAACCGATAAAATGCAGCCGTAACTTCTACTCCAACAGTTTCTTTCCTCGCACTTCCCGAATGTGGAATTCTCTTCCAAACGATTGCTTCCCCGACAGCTACAATCTCCAGGAGTTTAAATGTAAGGTCAATACACACCTCCTAACACACTAACCTGCTCCCATTCTATCAAGCACTCTTCCCATCTGCCCGACCCTCATCCTCGCTATCCTTACTCATCTGTCACCTTTCTCCTGACATTCCCTATGTCTATCCACTCCTTCTCTTTACCTTCCCCTATGTAGCCCCATGTGCAATAGTGGCAGTGGAATGCCTTGCTTGGGGTGAGATGATTAAAAAAAAAAAAAAAAAAACATAATCTGGTTTGATGAATCCTTTGAACAAGGCCAGTACCTTAAAACACCTCCATCACAATGGCTTGTAAATCATACTTCCACAACCATTGACAGCATGCAAGTGGTTCCCATACTTAATTTCACTCATAAGGCTTGAGTCGATTTGTGGTATGGGTGACAGGCACTTCCCAAAAGTAATGGATTATCCTCTCTACCCCTACCCAAAGCCAATAACATCAAGAAGTAACCTTCATGTCAGAAGTTTGGAAACATCATGCTGTACTGCTTGCTATTCAAAAGCTCTAATATGAACATTTCGGAATGTTTGGGTGTTAATCTTAAGACAGATGATTCAAAAATAGTTGGATGAGTTCAGTTGTGATTATGAAGGTATGTCAGTTAAGTGCCATATGTGATAAACGCTTGGGCAATCATGTCTCAAAAGAGACACGACTGACTGGGCAGAAGATTATCCCGCAGTAGGTTGTCATTGCTTTCTGTGGTAGCCTGGTTGCCAACCAAGGCTATAGAACCCAATCTGTCCTATTATTTAACCCATAACCGGAAGGAAAAGATGGATTAATACCTTTCCCAACGGTATTTGCGCATAAGTGAATGCAATGAATTCAATTGGAATTCGAACTTGGCTCTCCGATGACAGCTCCAAAACCTACCTCTGATTGTTCTGATAAGAAAAGAACCCTCGAATTTGTTGGTGTGGGCCTCGCTCAACATGTAGGCCAATATCAAATTGGCTTGAAGAGGTAGTGCTAACCTGAGTCAAGAGAGCAGCTGCTGGAAGTTCTTATCTGGCAATATGACTCTGCACCATGCCACACAAGCAGGCAAACCCAGTCATGTCTGTCAAGCAATTTTTGCAATCACATCACCCCTTAAATCTGGATGCTTAACACATCATTTTAATAATGACATGTGGGGTGCAGTTGGGTGAGATCAACAAGACACTTTGTAGCACCAAAAATGAAATGAAAGCAAGGATTATAGCAGCATTCACCAACTTAAACAAGGGAACCTTCCAGAAGAGTTATAGGAAATTCTAAAATTGTCTGGAGGCCATGGTTGAAGCCAATGGTGATTTTATATTGAATAAATATTTCAAGATATTTTTGTGTAATTTTGGTAAAATGAAAGGTCAGTTATTTTCATTTTTGCATAATTTAGACAATTTAGAGAGAGAGTTCTTGGAATATATTGTCTGGAATACCTAGATATGGAAGAGAAATACATCTCTTAATTACCCCCATCATTTTATTCCCAACATAATAAAAGAGCATATAAAATTCCATCAGCAAAACTTGAAAAGCATCTATTACTGATCAAAAAATGATAACCCTGCCTTCACAACAGATTTTCAGCAAAATTAAAATAAAAACCGAATCTATACTGCATCAGAATTCCTGCAATGCCATGAGAAACATCTCAGTCAGTTAAGTGCCATACATGATACACACTTTGGGCGATCATATCTCAAAAGAGACATGACTGACTGGGTAGAAGATCATCCTGCAGTAGGTTGCCATTGCTTTCTGTGGAATAATGGTTTTGGCAACTGGGTCCAACCCATTCAGTTAGGTTAGCCAAATGCAGATGACAATTCTACTCCTTCAGCTTCTTCTCTCGCACTTTCCGCCTGTGGAAATCTCTCCCATATTCTTGCTTTCCTAATGGCTACAACCCCCAGGAGTTTAAATGCAATGTCAATACTCATCTATTAACCACTGGATTCTAGCTCTCTCTCCACCCCGTATATCCTTCCCTTTCCCTCCACCTATGTAACTGTCATCACACCTGCATTCTCATCTTTCTATTGCTCTTTTCTAACTGGTCTGTACTCCTCACTCTATTCTAATTAATCTTTTTACAGTTATGTAGCCCCCACACACACACATCAGTGGCATTTCCGCCTTGCTTGGGGTGAAATGATTTAAAAAAAAAAATTTAACCTATAACTGGAAGGAAGAGATGGATTAATACCTTTCCCAAGGGTATTTGTGCGTAAGTGAATGCAATGATTTCAACTGGAATTCGAACTTAGTACCCTGATTTGTCATTCCGAGCTGATATTCACTGCACCACAAGGCACATTTAGAAACCTTAAAACCAGCACCTATGAAAACAAGAAAAACCTGCATTGTAATAGTCCACTAAACACTCTCTCTGCAGGGCCCGGAAATTCTTTCCGCCTGCAATTATATGAATCCACTATCCACCCATGTATGCTGCCACATCTGGTCGAGTGCCCCTTCTATTCTCCTCGGGGTTCTTGACAAAATACAGTGAAGAATCTGTAATGTGATTGATACCGACTTGGCTGACCGCCTGCAGTATCTCTCGCACCGGCGTGATGTAGCATCCCTGTGCCTCTTCTATAAATACTTTCATGGCTTCTGCTCTGACGAACTTAAATCACTGGTGCCCCCTAGATGTGAATTTGCACAAGATACTAGATTGGCAGCTAGGTCCCACCCTTTTACAGTGAAACTGATGAAATGTAACTGCAATTTCTACTCCAACAGCTTCTTTCCTCACACTTCCCACCTGTGGAATTCCCTACCACATGCTTGCTTCCCCGACGGCTACAACCTCCAGGAGTTTAAATGTAAGGTCAATAGACACCTCCTAACACACTAACTCACACCCACTCTCTCCCTATGTACATCCTAAGTCGTCTATCACCCTCCTTCTGACATTTCCTATACCCAATCCCTCTATGTAACCCCCTGGGCTATAGTGGCAGTGGAATGCCCTGCTTGGGGTGACACACAAAAAAAAAAAAAACTTTAACACACACAAATAAGAAGTATAACTTTTCATTGAAAAAATAAAACGGCATTCTAATAAAAAAAATTTAAAGAAATTCTTCAAAGAAAAATGCCTAGAAAAAATATTGACATACACATAATTGCAATGCATACACATATTCATATATCCTATCTTCTATGTTTCATATTCCTTCAGAACATTGGAAATCATGGCTCTCCACAATTTCATGTCTTTGTAACTCAATAAATTGTCTTTATGCTCTCTCTCTCTCTCTCTCTCTCTCTCCCAAACTCTGTTTTGCCATCTATTTACTCAAGTTTGCCAAATAGCTTATGTCTTGTTCTTCTGTGACCCTCTTACTTTCAATCTGTTCTTTGAGCATCAAATTTTCCAATCACTCTTTCCTCATTATGTGCCATAGAAATTTCTATTTTTTTACTGATTTTAAGTATAAACGTCTCTTTTGTTTAAAACTTTGTTCTTGCTCACATGTTCAGTCCATATTATTCTCAACATCCGTCTGTAGAACCACATTTCTTTTGATCCAAGTTTCTAGTTCATTTTAGAGAAAATTGTCCCCAATTCACTGCCATATAGGAAGACTGATATTACAAAATATTTCAGTACACTTTTCTTTATTTAAAATGAAACTTTTCTGCTAATACTTTGCTTAGCTTTTGGAAGGCATCTTTAACACTGGAATAGTGCATCTTTGGATTTCACTTTTTGTTCTGTTAAAACATTTCCCAGCTATTTAAATCATTGTACTTGTTTGACTTTGCTATCTCCGATTTGTAAGTTGCATATTGGGCTGTTCCTTTAGCTAACAACCATGCATTCTGTAATCTTTCAATACTTCAAGTTATCAAAAAATAGTTTGTGCACTAATATTACAATATCAAGGTCACTGCTCTGTTACACAGTAAGCTACAAATAATAAACACACACCAAATGCACATTTGCATATCACTAATATTCATAAAGCCTATACATTTTTTAAATCAATTTGCTCAAAGTAAAGCAATAAAGTTACTAAGATGCACAGGATTACCAATTATCAGAGAATATGAGAAACATTAAGAAGAGAGAACAGCAGAACAAGAGTTAAAAGACAAGACAAGATAATGATTGATATTGCATTTAAACACTTTAACACAAAAAAATAAGGAATATAGCTTTTTGATTGAAACAAATAAAATAGCACCCTAATAAAAAAAAAAAAAAAAAATTAAAAAAATTACCTAGAAAGAATATTAACCTACACATGATAAATACAATGAATGCATATATTCATAAAGCATATTTTTCATGTGCCTTCAGAACATTGGAAATCATGGCTCTCCACAACTTCCAGTCTTATATATTATGAATGGTTATCTGATGCTCATTTTTTTTTACATCCTCCCTATTATAAAGACCATTGTGTATTTGTGTCTGTGTGTGTAATATCTATATATATATATATATATATATATATACACACAGCTCAAAATTAGAGGAACACTTTTTAATCAGAGTACAGCAACCTGTGCGTTGTGGTGCAGTAGATATCGGCTCGGAACGAGAAATCGGGGAGCCGAGTTCAAATTTCAGTTGAATTCATTGCATTCACTTACGCGCAAATACCCTTGGGAAAGGTATTAATCCGTCTCTTCCTTCCAGTTATGGGTTAAATAACAGGACAGATTGGGTTCTATAGCCTTGGCCGGCAACCAATCTACTGCAGAAAGCAATGGCAACCTACTGTGGGATAATCTTCTGCCCAGTCAGCCATGTCTCGGAAGAGACCTGATCGCCCAAGCGTGTTTCACGTATGGCACTTAACTGACTGACTGACAGCAACCTATCAGTCAAACTTTTGGGATATTGATCTGGTCAGTTAAGTAGCAGAGGGGGTTTTTAATCAGTTTCAGCTGCTTTGTTGTTAATGAAATCAACAACAGGTTCTTCAGAGGGGCAACAATGAGACACCCCCAAAAGAGAAATGGTTAAGGCCATTGATACTTATTTTCCCTTCTCATTTCTTTTGGCTGATTTTTTACTCACCGACTTTCTACTGCTGTAGTTTTTCATTTGTCTTGGATCAACATCTCTGTTGACAGCATGGTGCGGTACCTGGATGCTACAGAGGTTGCACAAGTAGTGCAACTCCTCCAGGATGGCACATCAATACATGCCATTGCAAGAAGGTTGCCAGCACAGTCTCAAGAGCATGGAGAAGATTCCAGGAGACATGTAGTTATTCCAGGAGAGCTGGACAGGACTCTAGGAGATCCTTAAACCTGCAGCAGGATCAGTGTTTGTGCCTTTGTGCAAGGAGGAATAGGATGAGCACTGCCAGAGTCCTAAAACATAAACTACAGCAGGCCACTGGTGTTAATGTTTCTGACCAAACAATCAGAAACAGGCTCCATGAGGGTGGCCTGAGGGCCCGACATCTTGTAGGGGGCCCTGTGCTTACTACCTAGCACCATAGAGCTCAATTGGCATTTGCCATAGATCACCAGAATTGGCAACTACGCCACTAGCACCCTGTGCTCTTCACCGATGAGAGCAGGTTCAATCTGAGCACATGCAACAGACGTGAAAGGGTCTGGAGATGCCGTGCAACATCATTCAGCATGACCAGTTTGGCGGTGGGTCAGTGATGGTCTGGAGAGGCATATCCCTGGATAGATGCACAGACCTCTACAGGTTAGATAATGGCACACTGACTGCTATTAGGTATCAGGATGAAATCCTTGGACCAATTGTCAGAATCTATGCTGGTGCAATGGGACCTGGGTTCCTCCTGGTTCAGGACAATGCCCGACCTCATGTGGTTAGAGTATACAGGTAGTTCCTGGAGAATGAAGGAATTAATACCATTGACTGGCCCCCACGATCACCTGACCTAAACCCAATAAAACATCTCTGGGACATTATGTTTAGGTCCATCCGGGATCACTAGGTTGCTCCTCAGACTGTCCAGAAGCTCAGTGATGCCTTGGTTTAGATCTGGGAGGAGAACCCCCAGGACATCATCTGTCGTCTCATTAGGAGCATGCCTCAACATTGTCAGGCATGCGTACAAGCACATGGGGGCCACAAAAACTAATGTGAATCATTTTGAGCTTCTAAATGACATTTTGGCAAAACGTACCATTTTTTTTCACTTTTATTTTTGGGGTGACTTTGATTCCCCTCCCTCTATAGGGTGATCATTTTTATCAAATTATGTGGCATCATTTTGTTACTAATACATCACCTACTTATCAGGAAAGATATTCAAGATCATTTTTCCCCTGTTTAGATCTGATGTGTTTTCGAAGTGTTCCTCTGTTTTCGAGCAGTGTGTGTGTGTGTGTGTGTGTGTGTGTGTGTATATATATATATATCTCCCTGCTGTCACACACACAGAGAGAGAGAGAATAGCAAGGCAGTTGGCTCAGTTTGCTCTCTTTACTACCAGCTATGAAAGCTCTTGCAGCGTGTTTGCTCTTTAACAGTGCCTTATTTTATTTTTTGCAAGAATTATGTCGTCAAGTAGTGAATAATATCTATATATATATATATATATATATACACACACACACACACACACACACATATATACACATTATTATAATAAAGACTGTTGTGTGTGTGTGTGTGTGTGTGTGTGTGTATATATATATATATATATATATATATATGTGTGTGTGTGTTACTGAATTTAACGAAAGTTAATGAAACTGGTTATGAACAACCGACAATTTGAAATGATTTGTTTGAACATTTTTTATCAATACATGTATTTAATTAGATATTCTGTTTATAATCAAACAGTATTACATATTTATTACTACTGACCTGATTATTTATGATAAATTTCTGTTACAAAAATGTGTGTCATTTGGCAGGATTCAAACCTGCGACCCCTATCCTATGTGGATAAAGGTAGCAGGTTCGAATCCTGCTGAATGACACACATTTTCGTAACAGAAATTTATTGTAAATAATCAGGCCTGTAGAAATAAATATGTAATACTGTTTGATTATAAACAAAATATCTACTTAAATATGTGTATTAATCAAAAATAATGTTCAAATAAATAATTTCACATATATATATATATAATGTGTGTGTGTGTCTGCCTCCTATCGAGTGCCCCTAGCTCAGAGGTAGAATCACTGACTGACGGCAATTCAGTCGGGTTTTAATTCTGGATAAAATCAATCAGCTGTCCAACTGTACTGATGAGCTGTGATACAGCAAAACAGATCTCTGTGGATGTGTATGTATATATAAATTTCCAACTCTCACTCTCAGGGAGTTTTGATTATTTTGTTCTTTGCTTATATGTTACTCAGCAGTAAGTACATTAAAATATATGTTGGTGTCATTTGAGATGGCATGTTGATATAATTTACTGTCAGTTTTTAACACACAGGCACATTTGTTACGTATTACGTATGAACAGGTTTCTCTTTCTCTTATATTTTTATTACATTTAACTTGGATTAAACAAATGCAAACTTTATTAATTTTTTTTTTTTATTACAGATTTTCATGATGAAGTCTTTATTTTTATTATTGGTTATTGCTGTCTCACAGATAAATGCTGGTAAGTAATTGCAAAAAAGAAAATTTCTGCTTGTGCAAAATATGTTGCCATCAAATTTTCTGTTCCGTTTTTAATTTTGGTATTTTCTCTATTTAATAAAGGTGCTGTGTGTGTGTGTATGTGTATATATATATATATATATATATATATATCTCCTGTCATGCTCATGGAGAGAGAGATACAATAGCAAGGCAACATTAGCTCCGTTCATTAGATAGGCAGCATTGACTCTGGTCATTCTCATTAGTACCAATTATTAAACCTCTTGCCATGCATTTGCTCCTTAACCATGCCTCATTATTTTACGTGTTTGCAATAATTATATTGTTGAGTAGTGATGAATATATATGTATATTTATTTATTCTATTATTACTTTAGAATATGTGCAAACTACAAAATTATACGTTTTGTTTCAACATTGAAAGAACAATGTCTCATCAGGTAGTTTATAATGATTGTAATAAACTTCTTACAGTAAAAGAAAATTAAAAAAAATAACACTTTCCTTTGTTTTTTTTTGTTTTTTTTGTATGAGGTAAAAGATATTAAAAAAAAAAAAAAAAAAAACAGGTGGGGGGGGGGGCAAAAGATAAAGAAGAAATAAAAAGTGAAGAGGAAAATAAGTGGGGAAAATAAAAACGGCTAAGAGAGATTTTAAATTTTGGCCGGAAGTGAATTGCAGACCGATATTGACATCGGTTACATGGTGTCTGGGCTCGAATCTTTTGGCATTTTTTTTTTTTTTCAATTAAACATTTATTCCCATCATTATTAACTACTTGATGAGACATTGTTCTTTCAATTTTGAAACAAAATGTATAATTTTGTATTAGTTTGTACATGTTCTAAAGTAATAATTAATAACAAATAATCATTGCTCTATTTTTATATTGAGCACTGTTTTAAATTAATGTTTTGAACATTGTAATTATTTTCTTCGTTCTGATTCATTTGGAGATATGTGTGTGTATGTGTGTGTGTGTATATATATATATATATATATATATATATAGTAATAATTTTATTATAATAAAAACATACTTTAGTGCAACACAAGAATCATTGTGTTTTGGTACTATTTTATTGGCACCTCATCAGGCAGTGAATATTTTTCCTGTTAGAAATTATTATATAAAGAAGCTTAAAAATGACACAATTTTTATCAAATCCAGACAAAATGGTAGGGAGATTTTTGGAGGGTTTGTTTCAGTGAACCAATAAAAAGTCAGGTCATGATGGATAGTAGAAATTTGATTGTAAGTATAGGGTGTATGGATTTTCCAAAGAGAAAACTCCAGAAATTTAGCTCAATTCAGAAGCATCTCTTTATTGTGAAAGTTTTTTTTTTTTTAGTATTGTAGTGACTGACAAGATTTTTTTCTTGACCAATTATATTGATACTTCGGAGCAGAAGAGAATGCCAGGTTTTAATAGATTCCTTGAACATATTGAAGTAGTTAAACAGATATTGAGATAAGCTAAAGAAAGCAAAAGTGACCTTACCACATTGTAGCTGGACCATGCCAATGCATACAGGTCCATTTCTCACAAATTAGAAGCCCTAGCAAGATACCCTGTACTCAGTAAGTTCAACTCATTAATCCTGGATTATTATAACAAGTTTAAGTTGAGAATCTTTTCCAGGGTTATAGCTTTTGATTGGCACAGACTTGAGGGATTTTATTATTGGCTGTATGATTTCAGCTACCCTCTTTACCTTTGCCATAAATATGGTGGTCAAACTGATTGAAGATGAGTATCAAGGACCTACAATAAAAACAGACGTGCATCAACCCACCTATCAGGTCATATATGGGCAATATGACCATTTTTTTTTTTTTTTTTTTTTTTTTTTTTTTAATCATTTCACCCCGAGCAAGGCAGAAACGCCACTGATGTGCAGGGGGTTACATAAGTGTAGAAAGATTAATTAGAAAAGAGTGAGGAGTACAAGCTAGTTAGAAAGGAACAATAGAAAACTGAGAAAGCAGGTGCAATGACAGGTACATGGGCGGAGAGAAAGGGAAGCTTATACAGGGGAGGGGAGAGAGAGCTAGAGGCCAGTGGTTAGTAGGTGAGTATTAACTTTGCTTTTAAATTTCTGGAGGTCGTAGCCGTCAGGAAAGCAAGAATACGGGGAGTGAGTTCCACAGGCGGGAAGTGCGAGAGAGGAAGCTGCAGGAGTAGAATTGTCGTCTGCGTTTGGCTAACCTGACTGTGAATGGGTGGGACCCAGTTGCCAGTCTGGTTGAACGGGTAAACACCTGTTGAGGAGGCATCAGTGACTTAAGCTCATCCGAGCAGAAGCCATGAAAGTATTTATAGAAGAGACAGAGGGAGGCCACATTTCGACGATGGGAAAGTGGCTGCAGACGAGTCGCCAGATCAGTACCTATCACATTACAGACTCTCCTTTGGAGCTTGTCAAGAACACTGAGGAGAACGGCAGGGGCACCTGACCATAAAT
The DNA here is from genome assembly GCA_037127315.1 of Ascarosepion bandense. Classification (NCBI taxonomy): domain Eukaryota; kingdom Metazoa; phylum Mollusca; class Cephalopoda; order Sepiida; family Sepiidae; genus Ascarosepion; species Ascarosepion bandense. The sequence goes on from JBBBDQ010000900.1 coordinate 2,091,745, forward strand.
GGCAGCAGTACTCCATGCACGGACGGATGGTTGACTTGTATATATGCAGGATGGATTCAGGTGGAAAAAACATCCTGGATCGACATAGTGACCCAATCTTCTTAGCAGTAGATTTTGCTATGGATTCAATATAGTGCTTCCATTTGAGGTCTGAGGACAGGGTAAGTCCGAGGAGGCGTAGTGTATTACTCTCCGGGAGAATCATCTGGTCCATGCTTATGGGAGGCAGAAGAGGTTGCCTGTAATGGTTGACAGACAACAGCTTGGTCTTAGAGGAATTAAAGTTGACAAGCCACTTCTTGCCCCAGTTCACCACAGAGTGTAGATCCCGCTCAAGGTCAGCAGCGAGATTATGTCTGTCCGCCACGACAGGTTTCTTACTGGAGCGGGAGTATATTGTAGTGTCATCTGCGTAGATGCCTACTTGGGACCTGATCTCATCTGGGAGGTCGTTGATGAAAATAAGGAAGAGCGTTGGGCCCAGGATAGAGCCTTGTGGGACACCAGCATTCGTGCTGTAGGACGAAGAGGCACGCCCATTCAGAACGACCTTCATTTTGCGGTTATTTAAGAAAGATTGGATTAGGTCAAGCAGGCGACCGGTAATACCATAACCGCGTAGTTTGCATAGGAGGCCAGGGTGCCAAACCCTGTCGAAAGCCTTGGAGATATCCAGAGCAACCGCGCGAGCCTCGTCAGACTCATCAAGGGCCTGTAGCATGTACTCCGTTACAGTAGTTAGCAGGTCGGCTGTGGACCTGTCAAATCGGAATCCATATTGCCTGTCGGAGAACAGCTTGTGGGCGGTGAGATGATGAACTATTTCAGCATTTATTATAGCCTCGAACACTTTCCCGAATATTGGTAGGAGACTGATAGGGCGATAGTTGGATGGGTCCGAGGGTTCACCACAATTCTTAAAGACAGGAACGACTGAGGAGAATTTCCAGCATGCAGGAAAGCAGGAAGCAGAAAGGCAGTAGTTAAACAGTTTAGAGAGGACAGGGGAAAGTTCAGGGGCACACCTCTTAAGGACTATCACCGGGATTCCATCGTCTCCACACGCCTTATGGGGGTCGAGTTTTGAAATTACTCTGGATACTATTGTCGGGGTAATATACACGTCATGCAGTTTGGCCTCAGTTCTAATAGGGAAGTCGGGTGGGTGCACTCCGGACGAGTCGAGTGTGGAGTTGGATGAGAATCTGCGGGCAAAGCACTCAGCTTTCTCAGCAGATGACGTGAGAACGTCAAATCCATGGATTAAAGGAGGTATTGAGGATTTCCTATTGTTCTTCAGTCTCAGGGAGTAGGTAGATCCTTTGCAGACTTGTAAATCTTATATTTTTTTTAATATAATCATATCGCCCCAAGCAAGATATTTTACTGCCACTGTTTTGCAGGGGGTTACATAGGAGAAAAGTTATGAGAAAGAGTGACATATTAAAGGGGGTGTCAGGAAGTGGATAAGAGAAGGATGAGAATACTGATGAGAGGATGCATGTTAGTGTGATAGATGACTATTGACTTTACATTTAAATTCTTGGAGATTGTAGCTGTCGGGAAAGCAAGTAAATGGAAAGGAATTCCACAGGCGGGAAATGCAAGAAAAGAAGCTGCTGGAGTAGAATTTGCGTTTACAATTTATTGGTTTCACAGTAAAAGGGTGGGACCTAGTTGCTAATCTTGTGGCTCAAGTAAATTCATATATGGAGGGCACCAGTGAGCTAAGTTCATTGAAGCAGAAGCCATGAAAGTATTTGTGGAAGAGACACAGGAAGCCACATTGCACTGGTGAGAAACTTGGGTGAGAATGAGTTTCAAGCCTGTGTAGTTTGTAATGAAGAAGGGAAAAGTGGTAGATAATTTCAGATTCTCTATACTGGGAACGACTATCCCCACACTAACAGAGAAACTGTGAAGATCCTAGGGAAAGTTTGCAGGAGCTCCTTAAAGGATACCATATTCATTTGAGTAGCAATCTTCAAATTATAATTGTGGCTTGCTAAGATAGACAAGTCTAGACTGCCAGGTCATTTCAGAGCATAGATTTATCAACATGCTGTGCTCCCGAGAATACTCTGGCCTTTGTTGATCTTTGACTTCCCATTGATATCAGTGAAGGCCATGGAAAGGAAAATTAATGGCTACCTCTGCAGATAGCTAGAACTGCCCAAGAGTTTAAGTAGTACCACATTATATGACAATTCAAACACACTTCAAATCCCATTTAAAGGGTTGGTGGAGGAATTCATAGTCTCTCGGAGAAGAGTTACTGCAATCTAGGGAATCCAAGGACCCAAAAGTGGCAGCAGCAGGTATTGATGTCTATACTGGAAAGAAATAGTGCAAGGAGTGAATTTGTTATTGTGGAGGAGCATTTAAGGCAGAGGGCTCTCGTGGGAATGGTGGCACTGGGCCATACGGGACTAGGCTTCTTTCCTGGTTGATAAAGCTGTGGGTAAGCAGAAAATGGAAATCATTCTGGAGGAAAAAAGAATGTGCAAAATGGTAGGACTAAGCCAGCAGGAAGTATGGAGACGACTGGAGAACTTCTTATGAAGGAAAATAAACAAGAACTTCTTATGAAGGAAAGTAAACAAGTCAGGGATCTGGTACTCCGAAGCTAGTCAGATAAAATTTCATGTAAAATGTGTGTATGAGGGGCTACTGAATCCTGCAAACTTGTATACTTGGGGGACGAGTGAAACATCATCATGTCCACTCTCTGCCGGGAAAGGAATGCTAAAACATATTCTAAGCACCTGTCCCATGGCCCTTGAGGATGGAGACCTGATCGGGTGCTTAAGAAATTGGCTGAAGTGGTGACTATAGCAATCAACAGTTGTGGTTGCAAGCCTGAAATGAAGGCGATGTATTTCATCAAGGCCAACAAAAACTCCTCTTTGATGTATAAATCATCAGCTTGCATACTCTCTTCTGCCTGAGATTGGCAATTGAGAGTAGACCTTGGGAGCCAATTGAATTTCCTGGAACAGAGAGCGACAGCTTCCCTACATTTGGATTTAGTAATCTGGTCATTGAGCTCCACGCAGGTTATAATGATTGAACTCACAGTAACTTAGGAGGAGAATCTGGAGGAAGCCATTGAAAGTAAACTTGAAAGATACCAGGAGTTGGTTAAGAAATGCAGGACTAACCAATGGAAGACTATCTGTCTTCTAATCAGGGAAGCAAGTAAACAGGAGAGAGTTTCACAGGTGGGAAGGACAGGAAAAGAAACTGTTAGAGTAGAAGAGGAGGTTACATTTAACTATTTCAACTGCCCTGATAAGCTTCTTTTTTTAACCTGGTGCTCTAACTATATGAATTGAAGAATTCCACTAGATTGGCATCTAGGTCCCACACTTTTACTGATCACTTGAGGGGAGGCTCAAGAAAGAGAAAGAATGTGTATGAGTTTTTCAGTAAAGAGTGAGGGGAGAAATTAACTGCTGAAATCACTTTGCAATGTGGCTTCCCTGTGTCCCTTCTACATATACTTTCTCGGCTTCTGCTCCAATGAACTTAGCTCACTGGTGCCCTCTATATATGAATTTCCTCAAGCCACAAGATTAGCAACTAGGTCCAATCCTTTTACTGTGAAACTAATAAAATGTAAATGCAAATTCTACTTAGCAGCTTTTCTTGCACTTCCCGCCTGTAGAATTCTCTTCCGCATACTTGCTTTCCTGACAGCTACAATCACCAAGAATTTAAAAGTAAAATCAATAGTCATCTATCTCACTAATTTGCATCCTCTCTCTCATGCTCCTTTCTTCGTCCACTTCACTCTCATTAGTATTCTCATCCTTCTCTTACCCACTTCCTGACACCCCCTATAACCTGTTACTCTTTCTCATAACTTTTCGACTATGTAACCCCCTGCATATGGTGGTAATAAAATGCCTTGCTTGAGGCAATATGATTACAAAAAAAAATAAAGTCTGGAGGAGGTCATTAGGAGTGTGGTTCATTCTACGTGTTGTTCCAAGAAAAAGATGAGTATTCAGTTTGTTCTTGTTTGTCTCATCTTGAGTGAGGCAGAAATGACATATGGTGTTTCTGATTGGATGCTTGATATTTCATAACAGGCAGTTAGTTATAAATCCTCTGTTGTGTGCTTAATGATTACAGGATCGCCAGCTGGAATAGCTTTGTTCCAGTACAGTCTCTTAAGGTGAACAAGTATGATGTTGAAAGATCCAAAACTTGTCATGACTGATAAGATGATCCTGTACATGCACAGAAGTGTATTCATGACAGACAAGGTGGATATAAATTTGAAATGACTAAGACCCAGATGTTTTCTATGCCAGTGATGAAATAAATTGAATGACATGTAGCATTTAGTAAATCTGAAAAGTTATCATGTGTCATCGTGAAATGGTTACAAGTTTTTCTTAAAATAGTGAACAAGTGGCAAAAACAGAAATTTTTTTTTATGCCTATATATATATATATATATATATATATATATATATAAAGAAAAATTAAGGCTGATGCATTATGTCATGGTGAATCAGAAGTATGGGCCTATTTCAGGTGAACCATCATCAGCTTCCGTCTATTTTACAAAGGATTTTGTAAAATCTTTTGTAAAATAGACGGAAGCTGATGATGGTTCACCTGAAATAGGCCCATACTTCTGATTCACCATGACATAATGCATCAGCCTTAATTTTTCTTATATTTGCTCTATATATATTTATATGCATATATGTTTAGAGCTCTCTTGGTGAGTTGTCCTGCCACTCTATGTACAGGGTACCCCTTTGAATTCTTCTGTGCCCACACTGCATGCTTTTATATATATATATATATATATATATGTATATATATATATATATATAATACACTGCACATCTAACATATGTATTTGACTTAGTGGGTGATCTATCCATTAAGTCATAACAAATTATCAGAAGATTGGAGAATCAATCAATATATGCTAGGAGATAGATTGTAGATGTTTAGCAATATTAGGAAAAATTAACTGTACTTTAGGGTATATTTTAGATGATGATGACAAATAGAAGTTACTTTGTTGCATTTATTGAGCAAGTTTAGTTTTGGGAATTTGATAATTAGTAAGTTTTCCTGTAAACAGAAAACATGGCTCATGTAAAGATGTACAAGTTCTGTTTGTTTTTTGTTTTTTATTTTTCATTTTACAGTAGGGGATTCACTGGCATCTTTTAATTACCAATAAGTAGAAAGTGATGTGCTTTTTCAGTAAGTTACATTATTAAGAGGTAATGTGGAAATAATGGTGGGTTTTGAAAATTCTTGGTACAACATTTTATTACTGTGGGATTTTTTATGGTAGAAATAGAGCATAGGTAGATAATCAGACATTTATTTTCTAACGGACACTCAATAGGTTTCGGCAATGGCAATTATTGTTATTGACTTTTAGGATGTTGCTGATTTTTTAGGTTATTATATCTGCTAAAATTCTATTATGTTTTTTGCTGCTCTTTTCAAGGTTATATAGCTATAGCTGAGTTTCAGAGTATTTCTGTTAAAAATTTTGCAAAAGGGATTATATTTAGGGAAGTTTTTTTTTTTTTTAAGTAATTTTAGGAAAGTATGCTTTTAGTACTTATCTGGTTAAATGGTAGTGTATGCCAAATGATCTTTCTCTTTCTATTTTTATTATGTTTGTTATATTTCAAGTTAGGTCATCTATAGCCATTGTTTTAAAGGCAGCCTTATAGAATTTGCTATGTTTGTAAAAGATACTTTCATTAGAAGAATTGTTACTAATTCTGTTTCAATAGAGAAGGTTTATATGCTTGATGATTAAGAGTGGTTAGATATAGGCTGGATATATATAGGATTATCATTAGTTTTTAAACAGGGAGAGTGTTATTGACTAGCTCAAGTGTTACATCTAGAAAGTCTTTCTCTCTTTTTTTTTTTTTTTTTTTTTTTTCGATTAGTTTTTATAGTAAACTTGAAGTTAAGACTTTTCAATTCCCTATGTATTAATTTTCTAATTCTATTTGCCTTTAACATTAGTGGAACTTTTTATCACTGTAAGACTATGACTCCTGTACAACCCTATATCCTTAATATTTATATTATACACTGTCAGGTTGTACAGAAGAAATAGATCAACAAAATCTGAGAACTCAGCAGAGTCTAGAGATCCCATGGTGATGTCAAATAGGTCCTCATATATGGCTCTTTTCTATTGTTCATTGTTGTGGATGAGTATGGATCATTTTTGCACTCATTATTTTAATCCAATCCTCATCAGTTAGATCAGAAAACTCCATGACAAATTCGAATTCTCAAGTGAAAAAGTCTTTGGAAATAGAAGGATAATAATCAATGATGTCAAACTGGATGAACAAACAATTGGTCTTATTATTGATTCTGTTAAATCAGTAGGTGACATCATTGGTGACATCCATCGAATTAATTCGAGGCATGTTTTAATTTGAGAGTTGATTTTTGTCGAGGATGATTTTGCTGATTTTTGTCATTTTTAAGCTTCTATATATAATGATTCCTAACAGGAAAAATATTTCACTGCCTGACAATATAAGATAGTACCAAAACACAATGGCTCTTGTGTTGCAGTAAACTGTTTTTATTATAAATTTGAAATAAAAATATCACAATATATAATGCTCTACTAAGTATTAAGCACACTTAATAAAGTAAGTTGTAGCAGAGACTTATTTCAGCAAATTAAAAGGGCTAGAGTTGCATGTATGTTTTGTAATGGAGTATGGAGAGAGCAAATTGGCGAGCTTTGGACTGAAAGTGATTCGAGCAGCACTTTGTATGGTCGAAAATGGCAGTGTTAATTGTAGCCATTTTTATTGGTTGGTTCTACGTACTCATTGGCTAACTGATAGCTGGTCGAGTACATAAAAGCACGGTATGCTCATTCAAAAGGGTCTTCGGTTTTGGTGAGGAGAGTGGCTTTCCTGTGCTCATTAAACGGATTGGTAAAATTGATTAGTCTTGCTCACCATTTTGTTTAGTGTGCTTATACTTTTGAGTTTGAAGTGTTTCCAACAAAATTGAGTTTGAAGTGTTTCCAACAAAATTGAGTTTGAAGTGTTTCCAACAAAATTGAGTTTGAAGTGTTTCCAACAAAATTGAGTTTGAAGTGTTTCCAACAAAATTGAGTTTGAAGTGTTTCCAACAAAATTGAGTTTGAAGTGTTTCCAACAAAATTGAGTTTGAAGTGTTTCCAACAAAATTGAGTTTGAAGTGTTTCCAACAAAATTGAGTTTGAAGTGTTTCCAACAAAATTGAGTTTGAAGTGTTTCCAACAAAATTGAGTTTGAAGTGTTTCCAACAAAATTGAGTTTGAAGTGTTTCCAACAAAATTGAGTGAGAAGTGTTTCCAACAAAATTGAGTGAGAAGTGTTTCCAACAAAATTGAGTGAGAAGTGTTTCCAACAAAATTGAGTGAGAAGTGTTTCCAACAAAATTGAGTGAGAAGTGTTTCCAACAAAATTGAGTGAGAAGTGTTTCCAACAAAATTGAGTGAGAAGTGTTTCCAACAAAACATCTGACTCTCAACGAAACCCACTTTACAAAGAATGTATTCTATTCATCTAAATCTATTGTAAGAATTTTGTCAGCCGTAAATAACCCATTGAGGTTGATATGCTGTAAAATAAACCAAACCAAACACCCCCATTCAGTAATCCCCTACTTTGAGTGGCTCCAGGACCTTGTATTGGGTAAACAATAGTTTTTAAAAAAGTGTCATCTTGTGAGCTTTTAGAGAATGCATTGAAGATTATATGGTTTTAAGGAATGTGACAACAAATGCACTTTCAGAGAATTCGAGGAGGACTTCAGGGTTTCACAGAACATTTATTAGTGTTTATACTTTTTTGTCTTTTCAGATTGCCCATCAGATTGGATCAAATGGGGTTCTCATTGCTATAAATTTGTATATTATCCACTTGAACCTCGAAACAAAGCCAATACTGAATGTGGGGTAAGTATGAATCTCTTCTTATCAGTGTGTTAGCTTAGTACCCATCCATTAAAAATATAATTATGTACAGATCAACATTTTTACTTTGGATTAGAGAAGCTGTGCACTCTACCGTCTATCAAAACAGCACTTCTGTCTTCTGCCAAGGATCAATCTTGTGTTCATCGATTTATTTAGAATTTGAAAGTTAATTGTATTCTGTTGCTAGAGTAGCAGATTGCTGGCATGCCAGAAATGGTTTCAATCGAAATCTGCAAAAAAGCACATTTAGTGCAAGCAGT